>JAKCPI010009931.1:0-10817 GCA_023213315.1 Euborellia annulipes
GCGGCGTCTCGGGATGTGACTAAGAGTTGTCCAGATAAATGTATTTTAATTAATTATGAAAAAGAGTTTTTATTTTTTATTTTAAATATTTGATTAATATATTTTTCAATTATTTACACCCTAAGGAAGCGTAATTTTAAATTTTATTAAAATCGAATGAAAAATAAATTTCAGGGGGGTCAGGGGGTGATTGAACTTTCTGATGTCTAAAATACCATTTTTCAATTATTTACACCCTAAGAAAGCGTCATTTTAAATTTTATTAAAATCCAGAATGAAAAATAAATTTCAGGGGGGTCAGGGGGTGTTTGAACTTTCTGGGGTCTAAAATACCATTTTTCAATTATTTTTACACCCTCAAGAAAGCAACATTTTAAATTTTATTAAAATCGGACAGAAAAATAAATTTCAGGGGGGCAGGGGGGTGATTGAACTTTTCTGGGGTCTAAAAATACCATTTTTCAATTATTTACACCCTAAGAAAGCCACATTTTAGAAATTTTATTAAAATCGAATAAAAAAATAAATTTCAGGGGGTCGGGGGGTGATTGGAACTTTCTGAGGTCTAAAATACCATTTTTCAATTATTTACACCCTAAGAAGCGTCATTTTAAATTTTATTAAAATCAAATGAAAAATAAATTTCAGGGGGGTCAGGGGGTGTTTGAACTTTCTGGGGTCTAAAATACCATTTTTCAATTATTTACACCCTAAGAAAGCAACATTTTAAATTTTATTAAAATCGAATGAAAAAATAAATTTCAGGGGGGTCAGGGGGTGATTGAACTTTCTGAAGTTTCAAATACCCATTTTTCAATTATTTACACCCTAAGAAAGCATCATTTTAAATTTTATTAAAATCGAATGAAAAAATAAATTTCAGGGGGGTCAGGGGGGTGATTGAACTTTCTGGGGTCTAAAATACCATTTTTCAATTATTTACACCCTAAGAAAGCAACATTTTAAATTTTATTAAAAATCGAATGAAAAATAAATTTCAGGGGGGTCAGGGGGGTGATTGAACTTTCTGAGGTCTAAAATACCATTTTTCAATTATTTACACCCTAAGAAAGCAACATTTTAAATTTTATTAAAATCGAATGAAAAATAAATTTCAGGGGGTCAGGGGGTGATTGAACTTTCTGAGGTCTAAAATACCATTTTTCAATTATTTACACCCTAAGGAAGCAACATTTTAAATTTTATTAAAATCGAATGAAAAATAAATTTCAGGGGGGGGTCAGGGGGGTGATTGAACTTTCTGGGGTCTAAAATACCATTTTTCAATTATTTACACCCTAAGAAAGCCACATTTTAAATTTTATTAAAATCGAATGAAAAATAAATTTCAGGGGGGGTCAGGGGGGTGATTGAACTTTCTGGGGGTCTAAAATACCATTTTTCAATTATTTACACCCTAAGAAAGCAACATTTTAAATTTTATTAAAATCGAATGAAAAATAAATTTCAGGGGGGTCAGTGGGGGTAGATTGAACTTTCTGGGGTCTAAAATACCATTTTTCAATTATTTACACCCTAAGAAAGCAACATTTTAAATTTTATTAAAATCGAATGAAAAATAAATTTTAGGGGGGGTCAGGGGGGTGATTGAACTTTCTGGGGTCTAAAATACCATTTTTCAATTATTTACACCCTAAGAAAGCAACATTTTAAATTTTATTAAAATCGAATGAAAAATAAATTTCAGGGGGGGGGCAGGGGGGGTGATTGAACTTTCTGGGGCTCTAAAATACCATTTTTCAATTATTTACACCCTAAGAAAGCAACATTTTAAATTTTATTAAAATCGAATGAAAATAAAAAAAATAAAAAATTTAGGGGGGGGGGGTGGGGGCAGAGCGGAAAAAATCTTTTCAAATGTCGGAATTGTTAGGGGAGGAAGAGGTTTTTATTTTCTCATTTTAAAGATTTGATAAATATATTTTTCATAAAGCGAGTTAGATCCTGTTTTCCATGGCTTTGCTATGGGGTAATTGATAACCCCCAAAAGGAGGGGGGTTCCCTACCCCTAATTCGATATAATGATAGCCTAAAACCACCCCTGAAAATTCCCTTACCCATTAAAAAACTCCATGAAAATCGGTCCAGTAGTTTCGGAGTCTATGCGTTACAAACAGACAGACAGACAGACAGACAGACAGACAGACAGACAGACAGACAGACAGAGATTGTCTTTTATATAATAGTATAGATGCCTTAAGTCCATCAGCTAATCTTAAATTACTGATTGAGGTCCAGGCAGACATATGATGAAATAAAGACTTTTATTTCTGTGATAGGGGCAGCCTGGTGGAATTATTGAGAAGGATGAATAAATGCCTGATCATCAGCTCCGGTCTTTTATTTATTCATCCTTCTCAACTTATCATTTCGTTTTAGGTTGGTTATCACAACTTATTCGTCCTGCTCAGGAGCGATAACATACCAGGATGCCTACTTATTATTTTATCTGGCTGCCCCCATTATTCATAAATTTCATCAAATTTTTTCCTCGAATATGTTTTAGTTAGAATAGGGGGGGGGGGGAAGGGGGGAAGCATAGAGATTGTTCTTTGGTACAATATGAATGAACAAATGGCTGCGCCCCCTGGAGCAAATATATCAAATTTATTCTTGCTCACTGTTTGAAACTTCGGCGAGCATAATTTTAGTTTTAAATTTACCTCATTGACTCCTGTCTGGCCAATCAGCGAGAGAGAGTGGTAAACAGACACATAAAACGGAAGTCAGAGGCTAGCGCTTTATATATTAGTATCATCTTTTTAAAATGAATAAATTTTTATTTTCTTTAAATATAAATAAAATACTTACTGCTTTGAAACGGGCAATAAATTTTTCCAATTGATGAATTTCTCTTCAAAAGAATCCAGCAAAAAGTTACGCTAATTCTGAGTTTTTTCACAAATATTGGAACCTCCTTTTAGGTAACTAAAATGAAAAATTAAGGATAAGGAATTAGTAACAGGAAATAAAATAAATCGATGTTTTTTATGGATCCCCGATATAGAATATATATTTTATTTTGCAAATCTAATCTAAATGTAGTTTTAAACTTACCTAAAAGAAAGAAATATTTGCCATATAAACAAAGATGGCATGTTTTACTAATTAGGATAGTGAAAGATCTTAATTAAGAAGAAAATTTCTTCACTAGATAATGAACAAACTAACAAAATCGGAGGGGAGGGGGGTTAAGGGGAAAAAACAGGGAGAGACTGAAAAAAATTTGGGAAATTCACAAATTATCAGAGATAAATAATATACTTCAAATAAATCAAAACTATAAATCATTTTATATATTTTCACAGAAGGAATTTACTCGTCTTAAATACCTTTTTTAGTTGTATTATTATTATGTATTTAAATATAATCTTGTTTAAATTTTTACACGTATTATTATTGATTTCTTTTTAAATAGGAAATAAAACATGGGGTTTTCTACATACTATGGCAGCTACTTTTCCAGAAAATCCAACGCCACAAGAACAAAAAGATATGAGTTGTTTTTTCCATTATTTTTCAAAAGTATATCCATGTGATGAATGTGCAGAACATTTAAGAAAAGAGTAAGTAAGAATTTAATATTATTAAAAATTATTTATTCATTTATTTTATTATTAATATATCTAATTGAAATATATTTTAGTTTACTTGCGAATCCACCTCAAGCCGAAACACAAAAAACTTTATCATTATGGTTGTGTAATTTACATAATAGAGTTAATGAAAGACTTGGAAAAACAACCTTTGACTGCAGTAAAGTCTTTGAGAGATGGCGAGATGGTTGGAAAGATGGTCGTTGTGATTGAATTATTTGTATTATTTTTAATGGGTTGTTACCAAATTTTTTAGATTATTTTATTTTAGTGCATTATTTATAGATAGATTCCAAAGATAATTGATTCAATTTTAATTTTATTTAAAATATTTTTTAATTCTTTTAATAAATTTTTTGCATAAAAACCAAATAATTTTTCTATTTAAAAAGATTCCTTATTTTCTGCATTTCAATATTAATAATAAATATGTATATGTGAACAGAGATTAATAATACTTTACTTGATAGGTGATTTTGTAAATAAATATTGTATTAAAGATAAATTCTCTTCTATAAAAAATTTTAAATTGATGAAATAGTCCAAAATTATATAACTAAAAATAATAAAACAACAATTCACTATTGTAGATACATGGGCCGGGGAATGGGCTAGCAAACTAATGTATATAGACTAAACTCATTGTTATACTTAATCATTTAGAAAAAACTCAAGACATTTTCTCAGTTTTATTAATTATTTTAACCAAAAATTGTCTTAAAACTTTTTTGGTTTTAAACTAAAATGAATGAAAGATGGAAAAATGTAGAGAAAAGATTATTTTATATACATGGCAGCCCAGATCCTTGCCGGGGCTCGGGGTTGTAATTAATAAGGGCCTTCTCTACCCCACCCCTCAAAAAAGTTTAAATTTTAAATATGAGCTTCAAAAGGAATTAGTTTATATATTTTTTCCACAATTAGAGTCGAACAAAAATATTAGAAAAATAGAGAAATCAGCATAAAATGGTGAAAATCAGTTGATTAGAGAGGTTTTTGGGGTTTTTTGGCTAATAAAACGCCAAGTTTTAAAAGGAACTAGTCAACAATAATAATTTATTAATTCCTCTGCTTTTGATATAGCAGTTAGAATAATTGCGAATTTTCATTTATAAAATACAGGGTTAGTTTTCCATTTATTTAATTTTGAATTACATTTAGTATTTTTTTAAAGTCTTTTCGGCATCTAAACACCATCGGATTTTCCTCAATGCCCGGCCGAAGGATGGCCTCGAGGCCAAAAAGTCCCGATTGAAGTTGAATATTTTCCTCAAGGCCGGAACTCGGTCAGTTTTCGCTGCGCCACGACAAGCGGACTCTGATGGGAATTTTAAACTATGTATTTGGAATATTTCAAATGGCCGGTAATCCGTGGCTCGCTCTCGGGCTTGGTGTAGGGGTTAGCGTGCTGACCTTGTATACCAAGGGTCGCGGGTTTGGATACCAAATGGCTTAAATAAGAATGCCTGGACCCTAAATATATATATATATATATATATATATATATATATATAATTAATCAACAATTGGGAATAAGAATGCCTTTAGACCTTATAGACTTGAACGATACCCATAATATTACGATATATACATGTATAGGGTATCAGGCTGATATTTAAATAATTTGGTTACCAATTGATTTAAATAAATATTCATCCGACTGCCTAAAATCCGTACCCGCGCTCCTTGACTTTAAAACAATCACTATTGACTTTTGTCAACACTTTTAGCCTCTTGGCCACGGGGGGACTTAGTATTTAAATTGGAGTGTGAAGTCAATTTGTAGAGATTAATGTTGACTATAGTACTGGGTTAGGGAATATCATAAAACTACTAGAAGCTATATATATTTCTAATATTAAATATGAATTATGTAAAATTCCTTGAATTTTGTTCCTTGTGCAAAAATAATTATATTTGAAATTAAGACTTGAAAATTATATACAAAAATTAATTTTGATATTCACTTGTAATCACTATATTTATAATAAAAATTAATAATATACAATATAAAAAAGTATGTCTAATTATCTGAAAAATAAGATTTATTTATAAATAATTTTATTTATATAATTATATTTATAAATAAATTTTTTAAGAAAGAAAAAATCCACATTTTTTTTTCATTATTCTTATTATTCCATATATTTTTTTTTTTTATTTTTTAATTTATAATAAAATACACGTTCTTGACTGAAAAAAGAAAAATTAATTATTTACTTTTTTAAATGTTAAGGATTAATTAAATTTTAGATTAAATATAGTGCACAAAGAGATACAAGAAATTTCAAGTGCAAGAAGAAAATCTTTTTTTAATTTTTACTATAGTTTCCGCTACTACTAGAAAGGAAACAAGTAGAATGAGAGGGGGGGGGGAGTATTTATTATAAAATTTTTGAACACTTACCCCTCTGTGAGTTTTCCCTTCTGAATCTGTTTTATTTTGTTCTACATCTTCAATTACTGCTCCTACACTGGATGCTCCTAAAAAAATATATTATTCACATTAAAAAATAAATTTGGATTGAGACATTGGAGAAGAATCTTGATTAATCAATCTCTCAATGAATCCAAACCTTGAATTACAATTCAAATAAATATAGACTCGGTCTAAAATGGGCTCAGATGCCGGAAAATTCCTTAAATTCAATTAGTTTTATTTTCCTGTGACTTAATGAAGTAATCAGTATGTACCACTAGGTCTAAAAGATTTGCAAGGGTAATAAAATTTCTTATCTCCAAGGAGTTAGGCATCTCTAATGACACATGCATACTATTTCTTTGTCAGTGTGCGCAGAGGAGCCAGGCCAAGGGAAATACAAAGTACGTACCGTAAAAGGACGGATCCAAGGGAGTTTTTTTTTTTTTTTTGTGGGGGGGGGGGTTAATCTGGTGTGACTGGTGGCATAGCACTCAATTTTCTCTTATTTTTGGTAATTTAAAGTTGCATTCTGTGCTTGTTTACCAGAATATATATACAAATCAGATTTTTAAGTATTAATTCTTAAAATTTTATATTATAAAATTTAATTTCCAAGAAAAATTTTTTCTCAAATCCCGGGGGAACCCCCCTTACCCCTAATTAACCTCTTTCCCCTTGTATTCGCCCATGGGACCGTATGTGTCAGTATGTGCTTAACTAATTTATTAACTTTATTATCATCCCAATTTTTTTGGGGCCTAGTGGTGGAGTTTTTGAGTACCTTTGCCCCCGAAAGATTTGTAGAAATTTTATATAAAAATAAAATCTTACAACAGTCTTCTTTATTTTTCTTTTTTAATAAATAGTCCAATTAAATTAGATTTTTATGCCTATAGGACCCAATTGTCTAATTTGCCCATTGCCCTTGTTAGTCTGACTTGTCATTCATAGCAAAGTGACTATTGTGACTATTTTTTCATTTTAATTCACATCATAACAAACCTGTTAACGTGAGATCGAATCTCTATAGAATAGAATAGAATTAATTTTAATTTTGGCCAAGAGCTTGTTGGCTCCATTAGCCCTCCAATGCATAAAATAAATTAGAATAAGTACATATATATATATATTATATAAAACAAATGTATTATGCAAATATGAACTATAGAGGAGCAGCAAATGGACTTTAGCCTATAGACGGCATACTCTTAAATCCGGCCCTGGAAGGGGTATAAGGGGGTGAGGTATGGAGATAGAAAGATTATAAAAAATATTACTCACGTGGGGATCCAGATCCGGTTAAATTCCTTTCCACAGGGGCACTAGATGGTTTTTTGTGAATAAGTTTATTGAAAAATCGAATTACTCGTCCGTCTAAAAATAAAAATTATCCACTTTACTATGAGGTAAAAATGAAAAGATAGATAAATTTTTAAAAGAAACAAGGCAAGACAAAATGACTGATCGTTGTGTACAAATGTGAAACAGGAATACACATAGAAACGGAAATGTGTTAGTTTCCCTATTTAAAACTATGACTATAATAAAGGTTCGTCACCAGACAAAAAAATTTTGTCTGCAGCTGAGAAAAATATAAGTTATATAGTAGAGTTATATGACCTTTTTTTTCTTCTGTTTTGATATCATCTTCATCCTCATTTTTTCCTTCGTCTTCTTTTTCTTCATCAGCTTCTGAATTATTTTCATCTGGTAATTCTTCAATCTCTGATATATTATCGTCTTTTTCTTCAATTTGTCCAACATCAATTGTATCTGAAGAATTAGCCGTGGTATTTGCATTGTCGTTTACAAAATCAGCATTGTCTACTGAATGTACTGACTAAAATATAAAAAAATAAAATGGAATAAATTAATTTTCAAGGCTATTTTTAGGTTTTTCGAAGTCAATATAATTTAAATTTTTATCGCTCAAAATGGGAAGCGAATCTCAGGCACTTAGTATAAAAAGCGAGACTTTGACCTCTTATCTTTCTAAGGCCCAAGGCAATTTAAATTAAATTTATAAATTTTTTAGTAAAAAAAGAAAAATTACCAAAGATTCAAGTTGTAATTGTTCATTAGAATTTTTTTTTTCTTCGTTTAAAGATTTTTCTTCACTTTCGATTTTTTCTGACTTGTCATCATTTTCATTTTCAATGTCGTCATTAGTTTCCTCGGGAGCAGGTGTTTCTTTTTTAGGGGATGATTCTGTTGGTGGGTCGCCATCCCCTGTGCCTATAGATGCTGTTGCTGAAGAATGTCGAAGAGGAGGAAGATCTGCTTCATTTTGATTCTGTAAAAATAGGGAAAAATATTAAAAATAATATTTTAATATCTAATGATTCTAAGAGTTGTTTTCATTAAGATGCGCAAAATATAATGAATCTCAGGTATTACAAATAAAAATTATAATTATTCAGGCTTGCAGTTTCTTTCGTCGTCCCAGGGTGTAGGTGGGTTGTTTTTTAAATTAAAAAGATTACACTATTTTAATTATTTTATTTTCTCCACCTACACCCTCGGACGACGAAATAAACTGCAAGCCTGAATAATTAGGATTGTTCTCGTCTACAAAATAAAATATTAATAAAAATTATTTTACAAATCTTACCTTTGGTAAGAGAAAGTTGTGTTCTGTGCTTGTCACACCAGATTTTTTGTGTCGATATATATTTAGTTTCCGACCGTACAGTATATTCGAATTTCAAGATGTAAAATTTATAAACATGGGAAAATATTTATATTTTGTTACTAAGACAACCATTTCTCCTATCTTTCCTATGAAATACAAGAGTAAAGTGGAGTTCAAAAGATTTCAATGGCAAAATGAGAATATACATTTTAAAGAGCATCCAAAAAATAATTGATTTTTGAATTTTAATCAAAATCATTGGAGCGAATTTTGAAAAAATCGAAAAATAACTAAAAAACTACATCAGTAAAGTACTAGTACTTTTTGGCCGATTTTGATTAAAAGCTTATTTTCACGTCCTAAGGGGGTGCCTAACTTAAATATAAAGTTTCAATCTCCTAGCTCTTTTCGTTCTTGAGATATTTTGTTCACAGACACACAGATCAATCATCCCTGGACCCCCTTGCTCGCCTTCAAAGAGCAATTGCAAAATTTAAAAGTTTTAAACTTCCCTCACTGACTCCACTTCCTCTTTCTTTGGCCAATCAGCCAGAGAGAGTGGTAAACAGGAACATAAAACGAAAGTCAGTGGCTAGCGCTTTATATTATAGTAATATTTATTCTCCTCTTAACAGATACAAGGAAAACATACATATTCATTGTATCAACTGCTTCCAGACCTCCATCACAGCGTTAGCCAATTTGTTGACAGGCCTGGAAAGCACTTACATAAGCACATACATTCAGATTTATATTACAAATAAGTCACAAAAGTGTACATATTTCTACTTATTAAAATTTTAAATATATTTTAGACGCTCATATGAAATCAAATTGATGTCAATTAATTCATTAAATTTATATTTATTGAAATTTTCTTGAATTCTAGTTAAGGGGTTAGAATTATTTATCTTGTTTACATAGAATAAATCATTATTCCTACTTTGTCTATTACATTTGAATTTAATCTGTTCTAATAATGATGGACAATCGATTGTGTTATTAACAATTTTATGTAGGAATAATATATCATTTTTTATTGTTAGCTGTTCAAGTGGTCGAAGTCCAATTAATTTACATATTAAAGGGAAATTATAAAATTTAAAAAATCTCAGGTATTTACAATAGACATGCCACACAAATTTTTTAATTATTTTTTCAAAATTGTTTATGTTTCTTTCACCAGCCCAAATCACGGAGCCATACATCATCCTACTTAATACTAGACTTCTAAATAAAGTGATGACACAATTTTTTCTGCAAAAATCTCTTGAGACATTTTGAATCAGCCCCTGTAATCTGCTGCACGTGAGGCTGGTCATCTGAATATGATGTTTGAAAGAAAGTTTACAATCAAAATATATCCCAAGATCTTTTATCGAGTCGGTCTTGGTGATGCAGAGGGCGTTTAATTTGTAAGGGTACGTTAGTGATGATTTTCTCCTGGTGAACGAGACCATTTTGGTTTTTTCAATATTTATCGATAAACCATTCAAGGAGCACCAATTTTGGATTGAAACTATGTCATTCTGTATATGTATACAATCCTGTACATCTTTCACCAATTTGTAAATTTTTAGGTCATCTGCATATAATAATGCTCTGGACGATTTAATGGTATCATTTAGGTCATTTATATATATTAAAAAACATAGAGGCCCCAGGATACTACCCTGCGGCACCCCACTTTTGACCGAGTAGCCGCTATCAGAGAGTAAACCATTTACCCTTATTGTATTTTTTCTGCCGTTTAAGTAGTTTGCGAACCAGGAACATATTCTTTGGTCCACTCCGTATCCGAGCAGCTTATTAATGAAAAGAGAGTGATTGACACAGTCAAATGCTTTGGACAGATCGAAATAGATCGCGTCAACCTGTCCTCCCGCACCCAAGGCATCAGAAACAAAAGACGAAAAACAACTTAAGTTTGTGATGGTTGACCTGCCGGTTACGAACCCATGCTGATTCTCGTGAATTATTGTTTTAAAATGAGAGTTTAATCTCTCGTACATCACACCCTCAAAAATCTTCGCAAAGTTGTTGAGAATACTGATAGGTCTATAGTTGGAAACCTCAATTGTAGATCCTCCCTTATGCACAGGAACAACAAACGCCTGTTTCCATAGTTCAGGAAAAACTTGTTGTT
>JAKCPI010009934.1:0-28427 GCA_023213315.1 Euborellia annulipes
CACTAGTCGACAAAAATGAACTTTTTTTTCTTTCACAAGAATGAAGATATGAAATTCTAGAAGTATTTTTCATGCTGAATTCAAATATCAATTCAGTTTTTTTCCCCATCAGGCACAGTTTTAGAGATATAGAGCAAAATAGATTTTAGTCGAAAATGGGCTCTAAAACGGCTTTTATTTAAAATGTTCAAATTATTTTTAACGCGACACCCCGTCAAATTATGCAGATAGTTAGAATACATATAAATTTTAAGTTTCATCCCAATCGGAGGTCATTTAGACGTGCCGCAAACGGCTTAAAGTTTAGAAAAATCGAAATTTTCAAGATTTTTTTTGCTTTGGTCACCCCTAATACAATTTTAGAGATCCCTGAATGAAAAAAACATATATGTACGATATTCTATAGTTCATTGGCTTTCTAAAAAAGCATTCATTCGTAAAATTCGTTAATTATTAACGAAATTATTAATAAAAACGTGAGCAAAAGAAAAAACGCAAGTACATTCACTGGACGAAAAAAATGGACCTCTTGTTCTTTTAGAAGTATAAAGAAAGATATGAGATTCAAAAACTATTTTTTTAATAATATATAATAAAGTTAGGGCCCGTGACCCTGATGCTCAGAGAGGATACATTAGCTTCTCGTGGATAGGGTTCGCTTTTTAATTCAATTGAAGTCCATTTTTTCGTCCAGTGAGTGTACTTGTGTTTTTTTCTTTGCTCACGTTTTTATTAATAATTTCGTTAATAATTAACAGATTTTTACGAATGAATGCTTTTTAGGAAGCCAATGAACTATAGAATATCGTACATATATGTTTTTTTCATTCAGGGATCTCTAAAATTGTATTAGGGTGACAAAAGCAAAAAATCTTGAAAATTTCGATTTTTCTAAACTTTAAGCCGTTTGCGGCACGTCTAAATGACCTCCGATTGGGATGAAACTTAAAATTTATATGTATTCTAACTATCTGCATAATTTGACGGGGTGTCGCGTTAAAAATAATTTGAACATTTTAAATAAAAGCCGTTTTAGAGCCCATTTTCGACTAAAATCTATTTTGCTCTATATCTCTAAAACTGTGCCTGATGGGAAAAATTCTAACTACATATCTGAATTCAGGGTGAAAAAATGCTCTAGATTCACTAATCAGATTTCTTGTGAAAAAAACCTTGTCGACTAGTGTAATCAAAGCTGAAAAATAATTTCATCTAAATAAATTGAAATTTATTGATCTCCTGACTTATTTCCTTTCCGAAATGTTTATATTATATTTATAGCATTTTATGCGATCAATTGAGCTAATTTTTTTCAGGTCATGGATATTATAATAGGTACGCTAAAAACTAAAAAATAAGTTTTTTCTATTCTTAGTGGTTCATCATTGGCAAAATTGTTAATTATACCATAGTTCTGTCAGACCAGTGAATAAGTCGTTTTGTCCAAAATGAGTTAAGTGATCTAAGAGAAGCAGAGAGGTACTTTGTTCGTTGCATATAAGTGGGCAAGTCTGAAGCTGGCTCTAAACGTTATTAAGGTTTTGCGTTTTTGGAAGTTAATCTTAATTTTTAGTTTTGTAGTCTTGCTCTGAAAAATAAACAAAAGTGACTTAACCACTTATTAACTGGGATAACAGATTTATGCACAAAGATAGTCGGTGTTGGTAAGCAATAACTTAAAATAATAAGAAAATTGTAGATGATCGTAAGGAAAATCAATTTAATTCTAAGGAAATAAATAAATAAATATTATACTTTTGCATATTATCCGTTTATTTGTAGGTATTTTGATCCCAGTGATATGGAATCATCCTCAGTACAATCAGCAGATGTTTTGTAAATCGTTAATTTTACCCATCCAATATGACAGAATAGCTGAGAATTCCATGAATGCTTATAATCACATCATTATAAAAATTGCATTTATGGAATGCTCAGCTATTGTGTCATATTAGTTGAGTAAAATTAACGATTTGGAAAACATCTGCTGATTGTACTGAGGATGATTCCATATCACTCTAAATATCTACAAATAAATGGATAATATGCAAAAGTATTTATTTTTGGCCGACGGTCCTTAGAATTAAAACAATAGGAAAAAATCCTTTTTTTTAAATTGCCTTCAATCTCTCAATTTGTTTTTTTTTTATTAAAAAATTAACTAAATTTTTATTTTATTATTCCATTTTTTAAAGAGGTGAATAATTTAAATTTTAATAAAAAAAAAAAAAAAAAAAAAAAAAACCTACGCTCTTGATTTATGAATGGTGTTTTAAAGTTTATTTGATCAAGTTCAATTTTTTTATGATGATATATCTTTAGGAATTTTTTCGTCTTTCAGCTTGGGATCCATATAAATCCCATTGACTTAAGTAGATAGAGATCCCCTTATATATTTAACGAGACAGCATTCCGGCTTCTTTATAACGAAAACGCGCGAGCATTTAGTTTATAGTGTCTTTTGAGTGTGTGAGGGTGTCAAATGGGGGATCGGGGACCGGATATGAAATACAAAATGGCGGTGTGCTGCTGTGTATGTGAGTGAGGGTAGTAAAAGTCAATGGGGTTGAGAGTTGGGAGAGTGGAGGCCAAACTGCTGCCTGCTAGCTACTCAAGGCTTTTCTTAGAAATCATTTCAATTTGTTTAATGTGGTGTAATGGGCCAGGTGAGCTTAGTCACGGCTTAGCCGAGCTTTGGCAGGCTTAGCTCGGGGATTTGAACTCGGCTCAAGATCAAACGGCAGAGCGCGCGCGCTCCGCGTCGCCGCCGCCACCGCCACCGCCACTGACTGCCTGCGCGGCCTCTACTAGCGACGACGATGGCTAACGCCAACCTCCCGACGCACGCCATTTGCATCGTTCTCTATCCACAGCGGCGCTAATTTATTAACTATCTTTACCAATAATTTACTTTTTCTCATAAAATGATTTTTGTGTCCGCCCCACATTAAACATTTAAAGAAATAAACTTGGATGCATACCTTTGCATCGTCGAATTTTTCCTATACCGAGGGTCGTGGGTTCGAATCCCAGGCAGTCCGATAATTTTATTTAAGCCATTTGGATACCAACTGGTTTAAATAAGAATGCCTGGACCCCCAATAGTTATATTAACAAATAATGAGTATCGTCTTATATGGCCTCAGTTGCCGAGAAGACTGTGTGTATGTGTGTGTGTGAATGGGAAAAAGTATGTGTTTTTGGCATCTTAGGCCATATGGACTTTAAACTATTCTTATTATTAATTATGATATAATATTTATTAATATTATTTGGTATATTCAAATGATTTAAATAAAATAAATTCATCAGCCCGCTTGAGGTCCGAACCCACAAATAGTGGGATTAAATGGGTTCGGCTCCCCAGCAGTCCGATGATTATTTAAATCATTTGTATATATGTCTGAATAAATTTGTATCGTAATAAATAAATATCGTGTATCGTGGCCAATTAGAAGAAGAAAAGTAAATATGTATGCCTATTAATGATTTATTTTTTTGCTCAAGTGGAAAATTTTTGAAAATTTTACTGAATAATTAAATTATCGTTGATTCTTTTCTTATCTTTGTACTCTTTATCTTTATAACTTTACAAATAAAAGAGGAAAAATAAATTAACATGAAGGGAATAGTATTTTATAATTTCATCACATGAGAAATGTAGATGATGATGATGATAATTAATGTATCATTAATATGTATGCCATAATTAAGCTATAAAAATTTTTTTATAGGTATTTTGATTAATGAAAAATGAATGAAGAATATTTTCTGTCTCCCGTAACTTCAGGGCCGGATCTAGGGGGGGGGCAGTGGGTGCAACGTGCCCCGGGCGGCAAATATCAGGGGGGCGGCAATTAATTTGTGTCTCTAAAAAAAAAGGTAAAATATTTTTCGGAGGGAAAAAATTTTGGTTCCGCGAAAAAAAAAAAAATTTTTTTCGCAGAAAAATTTTTGAGATCAGGGAAAGTTTGAAGGAGGGGGCGGCAAATTAAATTTTGCCCGCCCCTCTAAAAAATCTCCTAGTTCCGGCCCTGCGTAACTTATATGGTTAATATGGTATAGGCTTTTCTTCTTTCTCCATCAATTATAAAGATTTTTTTGATTGTTAGTTTGAAATATAAATACAAAATGTTTTTGAATGCATTCATGATGGAATTTTAAAAATCAAAAATTTGTTTCCCCCGACTCTCTTAATTAGGATTTTATTGGAAATATTTTTTCCTCGTTGCTAGTGTGAATAATCTTTATAAATCCCTATCTAAATAGGGCTAGTGACCACACACATTGTAAAAAAAAAAAAAAGAATATTTGAAAAGTTTAGCATGTCTCTTGGGGATCTGAGTAAATGGTTGAGGTTTGGACAACCCAAGCCCCCAGGGCTCAGCTGCTGGTCTTTGAGATGTTTATACAAATCGAGTGTCCATTTTTGTCGACGAAAGCCAGAGATGCCGATCAAAAATAATAAAACAAATAAACTGAGGAGGTCCAGTTAAGATGAGACACTTGACCTGCAGCATAGGGACCCTCCCAGCTTGCGAGAACCCTTGAAGCCTTATGACAAGGAACAGAGCTTTGAACTTGACTATTCCAAATTTTTTTGTTTCCTTTTCTAAATAAATATATAAATAATAGGTAAGTTGAAATCTTTCAGAAAAAAAAACTATTTAATCTGATAAAGAGAATAATCTTAGGTATAAAATCTTTATCAGGTCTATTCTCTAAAAAAGGCGTTAAATTTAAATTTAAATTTAAATAACAATTTATTGAAATCATTTTATAATTTAAAATAAACAAATGGGAGTTAAAAAAGTAATGTAAAAACAATTATCGTTAAAAAAATGCTATTCAAAATCACTTCCTTGCCTCAAATAGCTATTCTGTAAACAAAAATTTAAAGCCAAAGTGTTAACATTTAGTAAATAGTGTTAAAAATGAATGCCATGTAATTATATGCCTTTAATGTTTTAACGTCGTGTTTAAAATAAACATGGCGACCTTTACCTAGAAAGTAAGGTTATGATTGTGATAGCTTTGAAATAAAAACCAATATGTTAACGTCGCTGTTAAAACTTTGTTTAGAGAATAGCATTTTTTTAACGCTGATTGTTTCTACATTACTTTTTAAAACCCATTTGTTTATTTTAAATTTTAACGTCTGTTTTTAGAGAATATACCTTATGGAGTAAAAATAAATTTGTCAATCAAATGATTTTTTTCGTTCTTCATCAAAAAAAATATTTTTTTAAAATTTGTCTTGTTAGTAGACAATATGGCTAGGTATCATGAAAATCAAAATTATATACTGTATATATATTTTTACTTTCTCTTACCTATGTATATATGTAATATATATAGAGAGAGAAAGTATTGGTTTCATGTCAAAAATTCGATGTCGAGATTTTGATGGATCTTCACGTTTTGAGGTCCCCTGAATCCAAAAAAGTGGTTTTTCGCGACATGGTCTGTCTGTGGGTGGGTGGGTGGGTGTGTGGGTGTGTGGGTGTGTGGTGTGTGTGTGTTCAATTTTAAGCATGAAGGAATTGAGCTATGAGGTTGAAATTTTATATTTAAGTTAAACACCCCCCGTGACCGGAAAAATAAGCTTTTAATCAAAATCGGCCAAAGAGTACTAGTACTTTACTGATGTACTTTTTCAGTTTTTTTCGATTTTCTCAAAATTTGCTCCAACGATTTTTTTTTAAATTCAAAAATCAATTATTTTTTAGATGCTCTTTAAAATGTATATTCTCATTTTGCGATTGAAATCTTCTGAAGACCACTTTACTCTTGTATTTCATAGGAAAGATAGGAGAAATGGTTGCCATGGTAACAAAATATAAATATTTTCCCATACTTATAAATTTTACATCTTGAATTCATATGTTCCGTACTGTCGGGAACTAAATATATCTCGACACAAAAAATCTGGTGTGACAAGCACAGTACACAACTTTCGATTACCGAAGGTAAGAGAAAGTTGTGTGCTGTGCGCCAGTCACACCAGATTTTTAAATTTATTTAAGGTCTTTTTCGGCATCGGGGGTCATTTAGAGGGTCTAAATGTAGTGTACGAAGACATAATGACCAGCAGTCACAGGAGGAATATAGTTAAAAACAAAATAAATAAATAAATAAAGGAGAAGCATAAAAGGGGAACTCAACTGCGGAAACTGAGAAGTGGCCTGTTGATATTAGAGTTGAAAGTCTGAAGATCGTAGATGACAAGGAATTTTCGAAATGCGTTTTAAGTTTTAATTTTATAATTAATAAAACCTTTAAAACAACTAGCCTAGTGTTTAATTTGTATATTTAATTTTAATTTAATTAGGTAAGAAATGTGTCTTCTATTCAGAAGGGTTTAGGCTAATTTAGATCGAGGATAAATATCCAAGGAAATGATGAATATATAAGTAGATAATGGCAATTTAAATGTAATCTCGTACAGGTGGTTTTGGCTGAAACTTTTTTTTTACAAAGATGTACAATAAAAAAAAAAAAAATAGAGAACCAAATACCTAGGTGGTTAATAAATTGTTATCGACAAAGAGATGATAATAAATCAAAAGATAAAAATGAAGACTCACTCGGACTCTCGCCTCGGTGAGGTTGGTCCACATTGCGATCTCCTCTCGTGTCGACATGTCCGGATAACGATTCCGGGCAAATGTCGCCTCGAGTTCTTGTAGTTGTTGTGATGTGAAATGTGTCCTTTGTCGTCGCTGTCGTTTGTTCTTCTTGTCGTTTTTCTCTGAATCTGCACCGTTTGCAGATCCGTCTCCACCGTTCGAACCACCCATATCCGTTGTACCATTACCACCGTTTGATTCGGTTTTGACAATACCACCAACCGACGTATTCACACCACCGTCAACTGTGAGCACCCTCGAACCTGTAACCAAATATTTTTCATCAAGTTTTTACAAGGAATGAATTTAATCATGTATTTTTATAAATTATTAGTACGAATACAGATCAATTATTTTGGATTATCTTTAACATATTCTGAAATTCTCTTTTTTTTTATTATGTACCTATGATTATTATAGAAATCTTAATTATACTAAATAAAGTAAGATATAGGCAAGCAAACATCAAAACATCTTCTTTACAATAGATCCTAGGATCTTTTAGATAAAAAAAAAGGACAGGAGAGTATGTTAAATCAAAGTAAAATTTAATTATAAGAAAAGAATCTTGTGTGACTGGTCGCACAGTACACATTACAATACACGATTACCGAAGATAAGAGAAAGTGGTGTTCTGTGCTTGTCACACCCGATTTTTTAGCTACCACCAATAAGAATAAGAAAAAATACAACAGAAAAGTACTAGTAGGCTATTATTTTAATTAAAAGTTTATTTTGTCGGGAGGATACCAAACTTAAATATAAAATTTCAGCCTCGTAACTCTTTTCCTTCTTGCTTTTTTACCACAGACAGACCATTTTGCTGGACCCACTTTTTTTGACTAAGAGGTCCTTAAAATATATCGAATTTGTGACATGATTGCAACACTTTCTCTCTATGTAGGGGTCGTCCACATATTACGTATCGCTTTAGGGGAGGGAGGGTCTGGACAAAACGTTTCTAATTGTGACGTAGGGACCCGGTAGCTTCTCTAAATGTGACATAACAATTCAAAGTTGAATTACTAATAGACTAAACATACTTGTATCAAAATTGTGGTTAAAACCAATTTGGACGGTTTAACCACTTTTCACCAGTTTTCTGGTCAAAATCTAAAAAAGTGTTTTTATCTCTGTAAATAATACTCCCTCCTAAATTAGTGTATATTTTTCTACTGATTATTTGTACTGATGATTTTATAATATATTTTAATATTTAAGGTTATGGATATGGGGAAAATATACACCAGCGGTTGCTTTCCACATTAAAATAATTTATTTTGCAAATATTTTCGGAATGCCTACACAATCCATCTTCAATGCATCAATTACACATATGTGGAGCGTGTTTTAATGATAAAATTTTCTGTATGAGAAGTCATTCAACAATTAAGGTGGACTTTTTCATGTGCAAGCCACTGAGGGAAAACTATACATGTAAGTATTTGATACAATTGGTTAAATTCCCTTTTTTGCAAAAAACAGCTTTTCACAGTGACCGGTTGTGAATGGCTTCTCATACAGAAAATTTTATCATTAAATCACGCTCCATATATGTGTAATTTGATGGACTGAAGATGGATTGCGTAGGCATTCCGAATTATTTGCAAAACAAATTATTTTAATGTGGAAAGCAACCGCTGGTGTATATTTTCTCCATATTCTTAACCTTAACGATCTGACCCAGCATAATTTTAACTTCTATTTCAATATTTTTCCAGAGATTTTAGATTGATATCGTATCAATCATTAAATTAGCTTGATAAGTGCTCCTTCCTTAAGTGGAGCATCTATGCCAAATTTAGTTTCAAAATGTTTCTTCGAAAAATTTGTCCCAAAATAAATTCTATATTTATGAAAAAAAGTAGAATAGAAAAAAACATAAAATTAGAATGAAAATACCAGGTTTACTATAATTATTTTAAGCAACTAATTGGGAGCGGAGGGAGTAGAAAAAATTGAGAGATGAAATATTTGTTAATTTTACAATGAAGTTTTTTACTAGAAATATAGGTCAAACTTATGATTTTATTACATCATTTCACGAATGAATATTTTAATATCGGCCTATTTTTTAGTAAGGGAACAAAAGCTCTTTTAGGAGGCGAGTGTCGATTGGCTGTTGGCCAGAGCCACTGGCGGTTGATAAGAGCAAAGGGGCCGCAACGACTGATAAGAACCCACCGTCTGTCGATCCATCACGGCGGCCTCCTTTGCCTGTCGATCGTGTCTCGTCATGGAGATGGAGGTCTCACTGATAAGAGACTATCATTTGGATGGGAACCAGGTTTGTGGAGGGGGCTAGTACGTCGTCGGATATGTGGAGGTGACTGAGCGACTATCCCCCCTCTCTCTCTCTTTCCACATATACTCCTATAAACTAAACATTGCCTAGAGCTATAAAAAAAATACGTGTAGATAACGATACGGGTGTCCCATCAAGAGAAGCGATAGTCGCATTGAATTTAGCACCAAATTAAAAAATATCAATCAGATGTGTCAAGTTTGACATAGATACCAATCTATAATTAATGCCGACAAAGGAATAAAAAAAAATTAATAATTATATATCATGGTTTTTTTTTATCATTAAACTATTGATAAAATACGTGTCCGATATAAAATAAATTATTTTAAATAAATATTTACATTTTATCTTATAAAAATATTTTTGACTTATTTATAATTTATTAAGTAGCAGGTATTTTTTTTAAATTATCATTTCATAGAAAAGTAATTATTTTTAAGATTTGGGAAAAATGCATAAATCGTATCTTTGTATGATAAAAAATATATGATATCTAAGCAATATATAAAGGAAAATAAATAAAAAATTCAGACTTTTTTTTCTGTATAATTTTGTACTTTAAACAATCAAATGTTTTCCCCTTAGATAGGCATGTTTGTTATATGATACAGATCATTTATCGTTCTGAGTGATAAAATAATTAGTTTCCAGTCATTGACATTTTTGCTACATTTAGCTCTACTATGTGCAAGAAGGCCCTTGAAATATTTAAATTAACCTTATTGTATTTATTACTACAATTTTAATCCAGCTTTTCTGAAATCTTTTGAACAGATCTGTAGAAAGACCTGTTGTAGTCCCCACTTTTGGATTAAATATAGTTTTTTATTTATTTATTTTTTTTTTTTAATATATTGCCTGCTGAGGATCATAGTGGCGAAACTCCGAAAATTCAATTTTTTGAGTTTTCCGTGCTTAACTCAATTTTTAATTTTTTTTTGGCGCTTGACACACTAATGCATAACAGGGTCCATATATAACGATATTTATTAATTCAAATACCCGACAAAAGTTAGGGTGTGCCGCCGCGAGTTGAACTCCGGATCCACCAATTTGTACTCGCTGTGCCCTAACCACTAGACCACAGTAAGGCATTCGGGTATCTGAATTCACCCAAAAAGCAATTTTAGTTATGAGGAGAAATGGACCCAAATTTGGCGCCACAAAATTTAATTAATAAATAAGAAATTACATAAATAATATTTAAGATAATATAAGTTATACATAGGGTTTGGAAAAAACCGGAAAATTTTGAAAACCGGTTTTTCGGTTTTTTACAAAGCGTAAAACCGGTAAACCGGTTTTAAACCGGTAAACCGGTTTTAAACCGGTTTTTTGTCAACATCTTAAACGATAACCATTATTAATGAATATATCTATTAGGGGTCCAGGCATTCTTATTTTAGCCATTTGGTATGCAAATCGGACTACCTGCGATCTGAACCCAAGAAAATTATTATTACTACTATTCCAATCCAGTGCCTGCTTGAGGATTTGATTATATTCATAGAATACAAAAAATCCAAAAAATACCAGGTACATAAGCTTATATATTTCTCCATTAATTTTCTATGGGAGAAATCGTAACTTTAAGAATTAATAATTCAAAAAAATGTCACCGGCCTTGGTATAGTTGGTAGTATGCCTACCTTCTATTAATATACTGAACATCGCGTTCATCGTGGGTTCGGGCCCCAGGCAGTCCGATGATATTATTTAAGCCAAATGGCTTAAATAGAAATACCTGGACCCCCAATAGATATTATCATATATGATGGTTATCGTAGTCTTATATGGCCTAAGTTGCCGAAAAGACTGTGAATGTGAATGAGAAAAAGTGTGAATGTTTTTTTTTAACTCAAAAAAATGTAGAAATTTCGGGACCCGAGTATTTTCCTGGAATCTCCATAACGACCTCTATAAGACTGCAAAATTTCATCGTTCCAACGGAAAGTTGGTCAAACAGAGCAAGACAGACGGACGGATAGAGAGACACTCCGCTTTTATTATATATAGATTATTTAAGTATTGGGAAATTCGGCATCTAAGGCCATTTCGATCCAATCCCTATTTATTTCAAATGATCGATAGCCAATTCAAATGAAATAAATTTTTCTCGCTTGAGACGGGAAGCGAACCCGAAACCCCAAGCCACTAGAAGCTAATGTCTTCTATCTGAGCAATGGGTCATGGGCTAATTTATTATTTGAATACAAGTATTACTAAAGAAAAAATTAAAAAAAAAAACCGAATTCGGTTTTTCGGGAAAAACTCGGTTTCTCGGTTTTTGAAAATTAGCCAAAAAACCGGTTTACCGGTTTCGGTTTCCACCGGTGTCCAAACCCTAGTTATACAGCACCGAGACCAGAATCACTGGTCACATTTACAATTTGTGAACCAGTGTATAAGGATCTCGGAGAATAAGAAGTCAGATATATCCCCAGATTAAAAATTGTTTTTTTTCTCGGGTTCCTATATCTGAAACACACTTACTTTGCCATTGGCCAAATGGGTTTACCGACGGCCATTTAATTAAGATAAAAAAAAAAAAAAGTTATACAGCGCGTATAAAAACCGCGAAGGAAATTTATATTATTCAATTGAATTTCTGAGTGAATTCGAATAGCCGAATGCCATTCCGTGGTCTAGTGGTTAGGGCACACCGAATACAAATTGGTTGACCCGTGGTTCAACTCCCGGCGGCACACCCTAACTTTTGTCGGGAATTTGAATTAATAAATATAAAATATATTTAAAATAAATGATCTTTTCTTCTAAATTGTCGATGACAAAAAAATTAATTAACTTTAGAATATTGAGTGTAAAAGGGGTAATTACCCCCCCCCCCGAGATTTGAAAAAATACCTTTTTTTTGCAAAAAAAAATTTATTTTTAATGTAAAATTTTAAAAATGAATACTTAAAAATATGATTTGTATTTTATATTCTACCAATCAAGTACAGAATGTGCCTTTAAATTACCGAAATTATGAAAAAATAGTGTGCTGTGCGACGAGTCACACCAGATGACCCCCCCCCCCCCCCCGAGAAACACCTCTGGATCCGCCCTTGATTGAGTGAAACTTGTATAAAATTTTTACTACTCAAAGAAGAAAAAAAATTTAATATAAATGAGATTCTCAAAAATCCTCTCATGATTTTTTTCCAAAAGTTCAGTTTGATAGAAGGGTCAGAATATTTGTTTAGTGAGAGGTGATGAAATAAATTTTATTCTTATATGGTGGGAGCTTTGATTTGAGAGGTCTCACAATGTGGACACAATTATGAGATTATCTCACAGTTTTGTATTCCAGGAGAAGAATTTAGCAATGTTGAATGAGGTCTAAATGGCTTTAGATGCCGAAATAGACCTTAAAACAATTTAAAAAAATTAATAAATATCATTCTTGTAAACTAGAAAAGCACTTTTTATAAAAAAAAATCTGGTGTGACTGGCGCACAGCACACAACTTTCTCTTACCTTCGGTAATCGAAAGTTGTGTTCTGTGCTTGTCACACCAGATTTTTTGTGTCGACATATATTTAGTTCCCGACAGTACGGAACATTGGAATTCAGATGTAAAATTTATAAGTATGGGAAAATATTTATATTTTGTTACCATGGCAACCATTTCTCCTATCCTTCCCTATGAAATACAAGAGTAAAGTGGTCTTCAGAAGATTTCAATCGCAAAATGAGAATATACATTTGAAAGAGCATCTAAAAAATAATTGATTTTTGAATTAAAAAAAAAATCGTTGGAGCAAATTTTGAGGGAAATCGAAAAAAACTGAAAAAGTACATCAGTAAAGTACTAGTACTCTTTGGCCGATTTTGATTAAAAGCTTATTTTTCCGGTCCCGGGTGGTGTTTAACTTAAATATAAAATTTCAACCTCGTAGCTCAATTCCTTCATGCTTAAAATTGAACACACACCCACACACCCACACACCCACAGACAGACCATGTCGCGAAAACCACTTTTTTGGATTCAGGGGGACCTCAAAACGTGAAGATCCATCAAAATCTCGACATCGAATTTTTGACATGAATCCAATACTTTCTCTCTCTATATATATATTACATATATACATACACTGATAAAAATGAAGTTTTTTTCCCAAATACGCCACGTATTTGGTCAATCCGCTCTTGAGTTAACAACATTTCAATTGGTTCAAAAACGCAGTATTTGAGACAACTAAATCGAAGCATTTGAGTAGAGACAGGTATGGCATTCCCTTTATAACAGCATTTTTCCGGTCAAATACGATGTATTTGAATGAAAGAAATGTGAGGTTCGTCCGGTAAACAACAGATAGAGCTAGATACATCTATGTATTTAGTAGAAATACATATAAATTTAAAATAAACTCTATTTGAAGTTGATGTAAAAAAATAAACTTTTCTTTTAATTACATACATGTTTTTGATAGAAAGTTTTAAGTGATTGTGTAAAAGTTTTTTTTATTTTCGTAAGCAAAATATATTATCGAATATAATTTCCCAAAAAGAAGTTGGTAGTTTATTTCATTTCAACCAAAAAATAAAAAAATTGTCTCTGAAATTCATATCGGTCTTTTCTATTATTTTTAGATAATCTTTGAAATGCATAAAAAAATTCTGGTGTGAATGGCCGCACGGCACACAACTTCCTCTTACATTCGGTAATTGAAAGTAGTGTTCTGTGCTTGTCACAACAGATTTTTTTGTGTCGACATTTATTTAATTCCCGGTAATGCATTGGAATTCAAGAAGTAAAATTTTTAATCAAAAGAGAATATTTATGCTGTCTTCGAACAATTTTGAGGGTGAAATGAGAGTAGAGATTTTAAAAAGGATCTAAAAAAATAATGTATTTATGAATTTTAAATAAAATCATTTGAACCAATTTTGAGAAAATCGAAAAATCTGAAAAAGTACCAGTACATCAGTAAAGTTTGAGATCATTTTAGGACTCAGGAGACCTCAAAACGTGTATATTCGTCTAAATCATGACATCAAATTTTTGTCATGAATCCAGTACTTGCTCTTCTATATATTACATAGGCCTACATGTTTAATAGGGTTTCCCTTATTTTTCAATTTTTATTTTTATTTTTTTGAAGTCTTATACCCTCTAATTTTTTTACTTATATTATAAAGCACTCGTAAATGAAATTTTACCCAATTCGAAGTTCAGTTACCCGCCCCGGCGGTCTTGGTCAAAATTCGAAATTTTTTTTTTTGCGTATTTTGCGTATTTATTAAAAAAAAAAAAAATTGAATAATTGTATATTAAAGACAGCAAGTTGCCGCGGCTGCGCTCCAACACTCCTATCTAACTTGACATGTAGAAAACTAGAATCTATTTTTGATTAGCGTTTTGTTTTTGACAATAACGAAATAATATAAGATCAAAATTTATTAAATAAATTTTAATTTTATTCATAATAAAATAAATAGTGCTTGACATATGTATTTTGGATGAATAGGAAGAGGGTCAATCACCTTTTAAACACCCTCCTTTTAGAAGCAGGTACCGGGAGGAACAAAGAAATTATGGAAAAACCCTAGCATTTATTTTTCTTCAAACAAATTTGAGAGGAAAAACATTTTAAAGAGCATAAAAGAAGCTAGCTAGTAGCTCGCAGGAGTACTTGTCTCAGTTCTTGTTTAGACTTCAGAACATACACTATCTCCAACAGTGAACAAAACTCGTTTTTTTTTTTTTTTTTTTTTGTTAAATAATTTTTTGATAATACCAGTGTTAAGTGTTTGTGTTTTATATAACCAACAAACCCTTACATTGTGATTAATTTAAAAATTTCAATATGGCGGATGATCAGACGATATTTGAATAAATGGAATCTGACAAATTTGGTGGAAAGATTTAAAAGTAAGTATCTATTTATTTGAGTGAAAACATACACTCATACACTTTCAGCAACTTATAAAAATTGTTCTATTCTTACAGGATATTGAATCAACTGACGAATTCGATTATAATAAGCGCAAGCGTTCCGATGACTCAAATGAAGGTGAATATAGAGAGTTTTTGAAAAAAATAACAATAACAAATACGTGAGAGAGCTTTTGGATAATAATAACTTTTGCAGTGCCATAATATCTATATATATAATAATAATTAGTATCATCTGTTACAACAGTGTTAATTTTTTATCCCTTTTTTAAATTTTTTTTATTTGATTTGAAATCGTTTGCTTCTCTTAACTTAAAATAATATAATTCATTAAATGTGGTGTGTATTTTTCATGGGCGTAGCCAGGGAGTAGGCAGGGGGGCATTGCCCCCCCCTGGCTTGCCCTAAAAATAAAAAAAAAAGAAACAAATATATATTTTTCCCTTTGGGAATTTTTTTAACGCCCCAATCCACTACATTAATTTAATTTTTTTTTATTTAAATAAATAATTAATAATCTATGTATATATTAATTGCAAACCCCCCCTCTCGCCCTAACGAGGGGTTGTCCCCCCTAACAAGATGTTTGGCTACGCCCATGGTATTTTTATTTTGTATGTTGGTTTGTGTAAATGAGTAATGTTAGAGGATTTGTTATTATTTTTAAGATAATTATTATGTTAATAAATATCCAAATTTTCTATAATTTTTATACAAATGTATAATTTAAAATGTAATTATGTAATAACAGTTATAATATATCATATTAAAGTTTATAAATAAATAATGAAATAAATAAAAAAAACTATTATTATTTTTTTTTAAACACACACCTTTTTCACCCCCCCCTCACACACACATACACAAAGTCTTTTCAGCAACTCAAAAAAAAAAACTAATTAGAATAACTTTTTACTACTCAACGAGATTAACTGCAGTTTATTTAACATCAATACAAGTAGGCACTCAAAAAAAAAACAATAAATTTTTTAAGTTAATCTGCTATATTTTTGGAGAAAATAAATTAATTTTTTCATTTTAATAAATATTTACGTAAGTCAAAATCGGTCATTATAGCATATATTTCATAAGAAATTTCAGTAACATTGTATATATTTCAAACAATCAATTCCGTAGTTAAAAAAATATCGTGAAGAATTTGAATAAAAGAGTCTGAAGATTGCTGCAAATAAATGTATTTTCACTCAAATTCCTAAAAAAATTGATAGAATATATTTTGTTTTCTAATTGAATAGAATAGTTATTGTAAGAAAAACGTAGGCAGGCTGAATAAAATGCTTATTATATTAACTTAAACACGTATATTATTGAACAAGTTACATAGGACGCCACTTCAAGTACTGCGTAATTCTCATGAATACGCCATGTATTTGACTGAACGATCTCCTTCAAATACGCGCCGTACTTAAACCTAGGTAGTAGAGTATTTCGCCGCCCGTAAATACGCCATGTATTTGACTCAACTGAAACCACGTTGACTCAAAGTTTTCTTTTTATCAGTGTAGGTAAGAGAAAGTAAAAAACTAATAAAGTTCTTAATTCATTAGTTAAAAACAGTTTTAGTTTAGAGAAAAAAAAATTTACTATTTAATGCTTGTTGAAAATAAAATTATTTATTCAAGAAATATTTAAGTGGAAATTTTAGATGATTTCAAAAAGATCTAAGAAAAAAGGAGCAGCGGCAATAAACTAATGGTTGTGTGTTGCTGCTTTCTTTATTAATAAATATTGGAGATTTAGAAATGATCAATTTAAAATTTTTTTTTTATTATTTTCAAAATAAAATCAAATAATCTGTTCAACATGACATTAATTGCAAAATGTTATTTTTTTTTTTTTGCCATAAGGTGGGGTTCAAAGTGAATAATTATAGAATGAGTAATAATTAATGTTAAGCCGTTAAAGACAGACCTGATCCAGAATTTATCTCGCTGCCCAACAAATTAAAGACGAGTGAATGGGGGAGGGGAGGAGGGGGATGCATTTGATGTGGTATCGTCATTTGAATAAATGAGCCTTTTCGTATTAAATCGCGGATCAAACGCAACGTCGTCGATAAGTCTCGGTCTGTCTGTCCGTCTGTCTCGTGTCTCTCTATCTCTTCCCATTTTTTTTTTTTTTATTTATTTTTTTTTTTAAACGACAGACGTTGGATTAACGCCCAGAGAGAGCGAGGGTCGCCGCCCCTTTGACAGTTTTACGTTCATTCTACGTTGCGATATTTCGGGGGCTGCCGATGCACATTAGAGAGACCAAATGAGTTGGCCTCGTTTAAGGGAGAAGAGAGAGAGAGAGAGAGAGAGCAGAGCAGAGCCAAAATCACTCAATGAACAATTCTTTTTATGACTGGTATTAAATGAATATAAGCTAGAAAAAAAGGCACATTTAAATTAATTCAAATAATTTTTTTTTTTTTTACCAAGAGCAATCAGCTCAGCAGTCATTTTGGTAGGATTAAAATAAATTAATATTTACAAGCCAAGCTAACCCACTTTTTTTATTCACGAAATAGAGTCTTATTAACATGGACACAAACTTTTTTTTTCATTCACACTCACACATACATGCACACAGTTTTTTTCGGCAACTTAGGCCATTTAAGACTTTTACGATAACCGTTATTAAATGTATATATCTATTGGGGGTCCAGGCATTCTTATTTAAGCCATTTGGAATCCAAATAGCTTAAATAAAATCATCGGACTAACTGGGATCCGAACCCGCGACCTTGGTATAAAAGGACAGCACGATACCCACTAGGCCAAGCCCGAGGGGATGGAATACTTTTTTGATTTAACAAAAAACATAGCACACTTAAATATTTTCAATGGACTATTTTCAATAAACTTGTATATGAAGTCTGTTACACAAACTGATTATGAATTTTACATTCGGTTATATGAAAAGTTCATATACAAAAAAATGAACTTTCATAAAAAAAGTTTCAAACATTCAAAAATTTCAAACACTAGTTAAAAAAAAAAAAAAACAACACTCGAGAGGTTTGAACTCGGGCTCTGGGTTTCTTCCCTTCATATGTATGAATCATCTTAACCACTTACTTTGTTAAGAATATCATACTTTTTAAGCTACTTAAATTTGATTCATATTTTTACTTTCTCTTACCTATGTATATATGTAATATATATATATAGAGAGAAAGTATTGGATTCATGTCAAAAATTCGATGTCGAGATTTTGATGGATCTTCACGTTTTGAGGTCCCCTGAATCCAAAAAAGTGGTTTTCGCGACATGGTCTGTCTGTGTGTCTGTGTGTGTGTGTGTGTGTCTGTGAACAAAATATCTCAAGAACGGAAAGAGCTAGGAGGTTGAAATTTTATATTTAAGTTAGGCACCCCTATGGGACGTGACGCGAAGCTTTTGAACAAAATCGACCAAAAAGTACTAGTACTTTACTGATGCACTTTTTCAGTTTTTTTCGATTTTCTCAAAATTCGCTCCAACGATTTTTTTAAAATTCAAAAATCAATTATTTTTTAAATGCTCTTTAAAATGTATATTCTCATTTTGTGATTGAAATCTTCTGAAGGCCACTTTACTCTTGTACTCCATAGAAAAGATAGGAGAAATGGTTGCCATGGTAACAAAATATAAATATTTTGCCATACTTATAAATTTTACATCTTGAAAATCGAATGTACCCTACTGTCGGAAACTAAATACATGTCGACAAAAAAAATCTGGTGAGACAAGCACAGTACACAACTTTCGATTACCGGAGGTAAGAGAAAGTTGTGTGCTGTGCGCCAGTCACACCAGATTTTTTTATTACTTAATAAACTAGTTTCTGAATTTGATTTCACAAACTGGGTATATTAAAATTCAAGCACGACAGTATATGTAAAACGATTGAAAAGTCATATTTTTTTTTTTTACAGTGTATATAAATTACTTAAACATGAGAATTATTTTATTAGAAAAATAGATGAAGAAGGATTTATTCAATTTACGGATAAATCGATAGGAGTTTATTTTTGAATAGGCATATCGCGTGAAGTCCTAGTTCAGGATCAGGGAGAACGATATGCCCAATTAAAATCATCACGAAAATTGCTTTATCTTAAATGATATATTTTCTGGCTCGTTAATGTTTAAATAATAAATGCCAAATAAGGATTTTCATCTTAGTTATGATTAACCTCAATTATGATGAAGTAACAACGCCAACTAATCACCCCCCTGTTAAAGATTTACGAGGTTAGGAGAACCGGATACCTCGGGATGTGTACCTTTTCTGTCCCGGGTTCTGGCTCGGGGCTGGAAGGAGGTCAGTTGGCTGTGGTCCATCACAGAAACTGCACCCATTCCGTGACTTGAGTCCCGGAATTCGCCCGTCTCTGCCCATACTGAAACAAGATAAAAAACGTCAATTTATAACCCAAGCTCAGGGCAGGACAAACAAACAATCATACATAAAAACCTCAAATTAGAATTGTAAGTGAAGTCATATTAAAATATAATTAGAATCCCTCTCTTCCCGTGGCCGAGAGGTTACATTGATCAATAAGTTTATTTATAACCAAAAAGCCAAGGAGAGTGAGTTCGGACCCAGGCAGTCTGACGAATTTTTTAAATCATTTGGGTACCAAATGGTATAAATAAATATGCCTGGGACCCAATAGTTTATAGCTCAAAATGAATTAAGGTAGTTCAGCTAATATAATAATTTGTATTTATTTATTTAAAGATATTTTTTGCATCTGAGGACATTCACATATATTAGTAGCAAATATATACACTATTTTATTTAAATTAAATGAAGTTCTCAGAGAATAGTTTCGTAATCTAAATTGTTCACTTTTCGTCCTGTGCGATTTATTTGATTTATATTTACAACCAATTTAAACAGGGTCGGAAAAATAAAAGAAAATATAAAATAACTGTATTAAAAATGAATTGGAAGAAATTCATTCTTTCTTTTTGTTTTTACAAGATGTCAAGTGCACTCTTAAGTGTTTGTAAGGATCAGAACAGGTTTAAGTTAAGATAGGAGATAACGAGATTTTGCACTTGGAGAGCAAAAGGATATTAAGGAAATATATGGGGACCCGGTCTGGTTCAAGGCCCGGGGGATTCAACAAAAAATCAATTATAATCCAATCTACCAATCCTTAAGTTAATCTGTTAATTTATCGGAATTAACACAAATTTAGCAATTAATACTTTATTAACTTCTAAATAATAGGCTATATAGTCAAATAGAAAAAACGACTTTGAAAATTATACCGAGTTTATATTTTTACAAGGCTAATCATCTTCTTCTTCTTTCCTCGCCCCATTCCTGTGATGCGGGGTCGGCGGACCTCACTCTTTTCCATCTAACCCTATCATGCGTTTTTGCGACTGGAAGAAATAGGGCAGGCCGTCAAAATCATCCAAAATCATCAAAATTTCACATAGAATTTTTGACATGAAACTTCTCTATATACATATATTAACATATTAATATATATTAACATATTAATATATAGGTAAGGGAGAGTAAAAATTAAAAAGAAAGATCAATATTCCTAATTTTCTTAAAAGAAAGACATCTTGCTTCATGATCAAAAGGTTAAAAATTTTCTTGGCAGTTAAAATTTATATAATTAATATTTATTAATTAGTGAATTTTTTCACAGGAAAATATATTATAATTTCTTATTTATTGATATAATTTATTTAAATTAGTATATTGGCGATTTAAATAAATGTGAAAGGTTATCTTATGCAACTTAGCGAATACATTTAATGGGCTTCCATACTGACAAGAGAAAAAAATCCCTTAAACGTTTTAAATTTATTCAAATTTTATTCTTTTATAATGAATTTACGATATTATAATTTAACAAATGTGTTCTTTCTAATTGTGTGATCTTCCTTTAACTTTAGGTTAATAAACCTTTCACTTGTCAACAACATTCCACAACTTAATCAGTATGTCGTTTATACATAAAAAAAAAGATTTATGCATTCGAAGAGTGTTGTAGTAAAGTGTTTCGGTAAGAGTCCCTCCCGGTGCCCTGTTCACAAATAGCCGCCGTGCCGCTGCTACCGTTTTTCGTGATGGATGTTTATCGGCTGGTTGGCAGCCAAGATGAGGCTAATTGGCCAAGTGACAGCCGCCAATTAACACCAATGAACACTTGGCTGCACACCAATAACACGCTCAAACATTTGTAGTCGTTATGGACGACCTTTTTTTCTTCCACCCGGTGACAAAAAAATAATCAGGGAAGGAAATTTCAACTTATGGAAAAGAGATTAACTTGTCGCTATAAATTTCAGAGATGCATTTTGATTTATGGAATTTCTGAGAACTATTCAAAATTACTTGTATTATTTATTATTTGGAATATTTTCACTCAGTTTCTCCCTCGAATGGTAAACACTTATTATCTACAAAGAACCAGAGCATAGCAAAGACAGGCCCTCAAAAAAATGCATATCCTTCGGTCTGAAGTATTTTCTTCTACTAGTCATATCTGGTCACTTACTACCATCATGATGTTTTTTTTGCAGAGGTATAATAATCTCCAGTCGTTAATCAGTCATTTCTAAGATTCAATAGTGAAGAGAATCGTATTATTTGTAATATTCTTTCAAAATTATACGGATACTAAAATAAATAATCTTCCCTAAAATTGAGGGAGGCGATTAGCCGAAGCTTATAATCGTGAGTTGAGGACAACTCGAGTTCACCACATGGCAAAAAATTATCCAACTCTATTTCAGATGCCTCTTCCTGAGGGAGGGAAGTCACCTCAATATTATTCCAACGAAAGTTACTGCTTAAAGTAATGACAACGTGTAAATTGTTAGAAAATTCCAAAATGCTGTTCTAATTAAAATTAGATAAACAGGATACGTTCAGGAAAGCTGCCTCTATTGAATAAATTGAACAAGATATTTCGGTCAAATTTATTGAACCCTCTTATTTTTCACTTATTAAAAAGAGTTGTCCTAAGTGGAGTAAATAAAGAAATCATTAGTAAACTGTTTGTGTTTAGTACAATATCTATCTATATATAATAATTGCGGAGTGTCCGTCTGTCTGTCTGTCTGTCTGTCTGTCCGTCCGTCTGTCCGTCTGTCACGCTCTGTTTGACCAACTTCCCGTTGGAATTTCGAAACAAAATTTTGCAGTCTTATAGAGGACGTTATGGAGAGTCCCGAAAAAATACTCGGGTCCCGAAATTCCTATAACTTTTCGAGTTATTAATTCTTAAAGTTACTATTTCTCCCATAGGAAATGTATAGAGAAATATTTAAATATTCTTTGCAGTTGTGTATTCTATGAAGGTAAACAAATCCTCAAGCAGGCACTGGACTGAATACTTAGTTGTGTATTTTTTTTTTTTTTTTTTTTTTAAACATTCACACTTTTTTTTCTCATTCACACTCACACTCACACACACATTCACACAGTCTTTTCGGCAACTCAGGCCATTTAAAACTTTTAGACGATAACCGTTATTATATAAATATACATATAGGGGTCCAGGCATTCTTATTTAAGCCATTTGGTATCCAATTGGCTTAAATAAAATCATCGGACTGCCTGGGGTCCGAACCCGCGACGTTTGGTATACAGAGGTTAGCACGCTAACCTCTACGCCATGCCCCGAGGGCAGTTGTGTATTAATAATAATTTTCTTTTCATAATTAAGAAAAGGCGAGGGTCCGCCGCAGGCGGGCCGGAGCCAGCAGAGGGGTCCAGGGGGCGTAGCCCCCGCCTCTAGAAGTCACACAGTTTCTCATAATTAAGAAAGGCGAGGGTCCGCCGCAGGCGGCTCGAGCCAGCTTGGCGGGGGGTCCAGGGGCGGTTTAAAAATGGTTTAAATCAAATCCGATAACCACTCTATAGATTTGTCATGAGTGAGTTTTTTACGTTAACGAATAGCATATATTAATTAGTTAACGTGAAAACTCTTAAACAAATGAAGATGGCCTAATAAATTTGACCGAAACGTCTTGTAATATATGAGTTTAATTTATACAATAAAGGCTTCCTTCCTGGCTGGCTTATTCGTTCATTAACTATTTAAAAGGATTCATATTTTATTCCGACAGTGGAACTATGAGGTTTATCCCACAAAATTGACTAAGAGATTGGAGAGAAAATTCAGTTTCCTACTCATAAAAATTCTACTCTCTAGCCTATATAAGTTATGAAGTCTCCAATGTCAAAAAAAGACAAAAAAAAAAAATAACAAATTTTACATATCATTCTGCACATTTCAACCTCGAAATTTTATAATTGTGCAATCAAAAATTTTTTCCAATTTTTTTTCTGTCCAAATTTATTTAAATCTGTAACAATTATAAATTATAAGTTAGTTGTATTTTCTGTATTATTAATTTTTTGCTATTTAAAAAATAGTCTTCAACCAGCAGCCATTTGCAAATCTAGTATCCACAGCTAACACCAATCAAAATATTTTTTTAAATTTCTTTTAAGGTCTTTTTCGACATCGAAGGCCATTTAGACCCCCTCTCTATTTATTTAAATTGATTGCTAGCCAATGCAATTTAAATAAATTTTTATCGCATGGGCTGGGATGCGAACCAGCGACCCTTGGTACAAATAGCCGGCATGCTACCACAACACCAAGACCCGAGAGCCTTCTCTTTTTGGAAAATATAATTTGAATTTCCTTTACTTTATTTAGAAAGAATAGATCTACAAGAGATCAGTGGCGGATTAATGCAATTTTGTCGGGGGGGGGGGGCGGTTTTTTTTTTATTTTTATTTTTTTTATTTAAGGACTTTGTGGGCATCTATGGCCATTTAGACCCCTTTCCTATTTATTTAAATTGATTGGTAACAAATTCAATTGAAATTAAAGCCCGGAAATCATAATTTCTTTAGATTACTAGTTTTTATATCATTGTGAATTTCTTCTCGGGGGGGGGGGGGGGCGATCGCCCCCCTCGCCACCCCTCTAATCCGCCCCCTGCAAGAGATTGGTTATTTAAAAGGACAAATTATTTTTTAATGAATGTTATTTAAAGATTAAGAATATTTGCACGAGGTGTTTTTTAAAGTTCTTCATTCTATATTATGTTAAAGACTTTGAATTACTTTTAAAATAAATTAAACCTCTTGAACAAGTATATAAATTTATTACCCATTTACATAAGTCTACTTGCATTTAAGAGTATATTGCCTCTCACACTTGGGAAGCTATAAGAAAGCCTGAGTGAGCTTGTTTTAGAAAATTTTAGACAATTAATTTGATTAAAGAAAATTTAAGAAAATCAAAAGATTGAAAATTTTCGAATAAATAATCGTATTTTAAGATTATTAAAGAAACGTTTAAAGTGATTTTTATACTAGAAAAAATGGTTGTTATATTATTTTTATTCATTTTTTCGATGAGATAGTTGGTGGCTCTCTATAGAACAGAAATATGACAAGAAGAGCAAGTTAGTCTATGTGATAGTTTCCTAATAAAGCGAAATATTTAGAGTTTAATTAAATAACGACGGATTAAAAAAATAAATATTTTCATTTGAAAGAAATTTATACTTTCGATTTGAGTGATATGATATTTCTCCCGGAGACTAAAATTAGCGATCTACTAAATCCAAATAAGCGAATGTGGTACTGTGGTTTAGTGGTAGGGCATGTTGACTATAAATTGGCAGATGCCTGGTTCGACTCCTGATGGTTCCTTCCCTTACTTCCCCTTCCCTACTTGTTTATTAAAGCTTTTGTGGTTTGTATTATTATTATTATTATTATTATTATATAGAGATTGGAGTTTTTAATTGAATCGTTTATTTCAGAAACCACCTAAGCGACCAAAATTTCAAATCATGTGTTTTTGGTGCTACTGTACAATTTAAAGGTAAATACATCTTTTAGATTATCCCAATAGCATGTTTTTGATTTGGTAAAAAAATATTTGAAGGAGACTAGACCTATACTTAAGCTGCAAAACAGTTTCCTTTTAGTTTTCCGAAAGTTGAAAAAGTGCACTTAGGTGCTTTCTGAAATAAATGATTCAATTATAGATCACATTTGTATAAATTATTTATTAAAAATAATTAATAAATACTGTAACGTGTACCGAACCGGTGACTCAGTTCACTTGAGCCAGAGCAAAAGCACAGTACTTGAAAACGATTGCAGAATAAGCAGTCAAAAACGTACAGTATTTATTAATTATTTTTAATAAATAATTATAATAATACAAATATGGTCTATTATTAAAAACTCCCATAATAATTATTTCTACCCTTTTTCGCCTGTTTGTAAGTCAGCTAGGTAAGAAGGCAAATACCTAGGGCAGCAGGTTTTTGCGGAAGGGGTCCTAAAAATATTTAAATTATAAATAAAATATATATAATCAAAATATATTTATTGTAAAAATAGGCATTAAAAGGCATTATTTAAGAAATATTATAAAAAAATTTAAAAAATTGATGTCTTATTTTTGGAAACAAAGATAAAACATTTACCTCTTTTGGCACAGAGTTGGCACAATATGATTTTGTAATTATGTAATTCTAAGCAACAGAGAGGCAAGAAGACAAATGCCTAGGGCGGCAGGTTTTTGGAGGGTGGTTCAAAAAATATTTTAATTTTGTAAAAATTATTCTTTATAATGTATTTTGTCCAAATATTTGCCGGGTTGAGAGGTTAGAGGTGTTGACAAATGTCAATATTGATAATCTTAAAATCCCGAAGCGCGATTTCAGACCCCAGACAATTCAATGAATATTTATTTAGATCATTTGGTTTACCTAATGATATAAATAAATGTACAATAATAAAAAATTCTAAATTTAAAAAAATGAAGTATTTCTTTATTAATTATAGAGATTGCTGAATAACGCCATCCACGTACTCACTCCAATCATATTTTTTGACATGTCTTCTTTTGGAATAACATGAGATGGATGAGAGACAGGTGTGTTTGTGCGTGTGCGTCTGTTGTATACTTGTTTAGGTCAAACACTAGATGGCTTGTTTAAGTCTTTCGATTCTAGAATGTTATCAAGCTTCAGTTACATATGTAAACGTGTGTGAGTAGGTCTCTGTAGTGTTATAAATCACCTCCTCTCCTTGGTTGTATCGGTACCGACATGTTTGTTTCATTATCTGCCTAGGACAAACACGGGGTTGAAGAGGACCTTGCCCCCACCCCTCTCCTTTTAAAAGAAATCCCTAGGACACCCATCCCCCATTCCTTGACTCTTCTCCTCGTTTGTTATATAAATTTCGCCATAAAGTTATTGCACACGTTTCACCTGTTTCCAAGCTTAATCGTTAAATTAATTTATATCTAGCGTTGTTTATTGTGTTCTAAATGGTATAATGTGAAATATATTAATTTATTATATTAATTTTCTCAAATATCAAACATTTCAATGATTTATTAGTCGTGGTGTAGAGTATTAAATTATTGTCAACATCAATTATAATTCATATAATGGAATAATGCAAACAGTTTTTAGAAAAAATTTCATAAAATGATATGATTAGATTAACCTCTAGGTTAATTATATATATGAGCTTAAAGGTGAATCATGTTTGGATATAAATAGGGCATATTAAAAGAAATATTTGCATTTGCTTTTATAAATGAAAATATACAAAATAAATTTGAAATATATAATTGTTGAAACAAGTGAAAAGTGTGAGAAATAACTTTATATATGATTTTGCTTTGTTATTGTATTGTTATTTTTATAATAGCTATTGAGAGTTTGTAATTTTATATGTATATATGTATGATGAGGGATGGCGAAGTGGCCTTACCCTGAATAAAAAAAAAAAAAAACTTTCTATACACGAAACTTTATATAACGAATGAGAAGAAGAGTCAAAATAATATATTATATAATAATTAACATAATAGTTAATGAGTATCATTAGGCTACTTGAAGTAGTGATCAAGGGTATGTAAAAATTTCTAAATTTAAGGAAAAATTATAGGCCTAATTATTTTATAAAAAAAAAAAGATATTAAAATTATTTTTTCAATTAAGATTTTCTTGAAAACAAATATTCACCTGGGTAAGGAGGAAATGATGATTCAAAATGAATAATGAGGAAAGATTTAAATAGCGAGACAAACATAGAATAGTTTTCGTTTATTTTTTGTTGAACCTTTTGAGCTAACAACTCTCCTTAAGAAGTGTTGCTAAGGTTGGTTTCTCAAAGAACAAAGAAGTTGAAATTTTCAGCAAATTCTTTATTAAATCCCAAGGTGATTATTTCCAAATATTTCGGAGATCTAATGACACTCTTTCAGTGGAGTGGTTTTAATAACAGAATGCTATTATTGTTATTAAAAGTGCATAAGACTCTTGCACATGAAGCCCTCCCGTTTTTGGAGTATATATGCTTCATCAATGAAGTACGTGGCTGTTGATTTATGCATAAGGGGAAGGGAAGCAGGTGCAGCCAAAATTAAAGCCTCCGATTTTGTTACAACTAATGAGACGTTTCGAGAAAACTTTATTTCCTCATCATCCAGTCTTTCCTACACAAGAAATACATAATATAACACATTAATATAGAATAGATAGAAAAATTTTTTAAACAATATAAGATAACACTTACAAATTGTATTTGTCCCGGAGTTGTTAAAAGGGCACAATACATTTATTATGTATTTTCTTTATGGGTGTGTTATTCATTGACTTGTTCAGTGAGAACGTTAAAAATTGTAAAAGCGTCTCGATTATAAATATATTTCTTTCAATATTTCTTAAAATATTTCTATAATTAAAAATTTAATCTTAAAATCTGGTCAATGTTATTTAAATTAAAACGAAATGTTGAAAGAAGAAATCTTTTCATCAAATCAATAAAAACAAATTTACATAGATATATAAAAATTCAAAAAAATTTTCCCTTTTAAAAACAAAATGTATTTTTCCCGCAAAAATTTATGCCTAAAAAACCCCCCCTTTGAATATGTGAGATCGGGCCAAAAGGTATAGCAGAGAATCAAATGAATATTTCACAACATTTCAACACGTCCTCAGCTCTGGAGCCTGGTCTGTAACCCCATCATATACGCCGCTCAACTCTTCACAATCCGTATGAAAGTAAAATTGCCCGGTCACCCAAATAACGTTAAGTACCACTTTTCTGATATTTGTTACTGTATTTATGATGAAGCTCCAACGACGAAGTATTTTCCAGCAGTATCTAAATCAGATATTTCCCCATTATCATACAATGTATGTTAAGGCAGTGACCTCTTGCCCTTTCTCACACTGTAATCATGTTCACACAGCGTATAGATAGTTTTCTGCCCGTTTGCTTAACCTTAGCCCCCTTACCAAGAAAAAGCACCATAAATGTATTGCCCACTAGCTTCTCCGGGACAAATACAATTTGTAAGTGTTATCTTATATTGTTTAAAAAAAATTTTCTATCTATTCCCCCCTAATGTATTTATATTATGTATTTCTTGTGTAGGAAAGACTGATGATGAGGAAGCCAAGTTTTCTCGAAGAAACGTCTCATTAATTGTAACAAAATCGGAGGCTTTACGTTTGGCTGCCCCTGCTTCCTTCCTTGTGTATATATGCCTTTTTGA